>PVJN01001153.1:0-25081 GCA_004026805.1 Lasiurus borealis | reverse complement strand
CACCTCTGGCTCCTCCTCGAAACCAATTGCTTGGAGAACCTCTGCGTGTTGCTGAGACTGCAACTCTTGTAACTCCTCCGTGGTGAGTTCCAGAGAGTGCTCCTCGACGAGCTCATTCACGTCTCTCTCATCCACCTCCAGGCTCATGGATTTTCCCAGAAACACTATCTCCTCCTCCACTGGCACCTCGGGTTCGAATCCTTTGAAGGTCCTTTCGGCTATGGCCTCAGGCCACAGCTTCATCCATGCAGAGGTCAAAGTCCTCCTTGTAACACCCAGCCAGGCCTGATAAATAATTCTGAGGCATATCACGATGTTAAAGTGGTTCTTCCAGAACTCTCGAAGGGTGAGGTTTGTGTTCTCCTTTACCTCAAAGCAGCACTGGAACAGGTGCTTGATGTACAGCTTTTTAAAATTAAAAATCACCTCCTGATCCATGGGCTGCAGGATAGGAGTGGTGTTGGGAGGTAGGTAGACAACCTTGATAAACTTGAACTCTTCGAGGAGTTCATCTTTGAGGTTCAGTGGGTGAGCAGGAGCATTGTCGAGGATGAGGAGGGCTTGCATGGTTAGGTTGTTTTCCTGTAGATATTTCTTAACGGAAGGGCTGAAAACCAGGTTTATCCACTCCACAAAGAACTGCCTGGTGACCCATGCCTTCAGGCTTGCCCTCCACATAACTTGCAGTCTATCTTTTAAAATCTTATGTGACTTAAAGACTCTGGGGTTTTCCGAATGGTAAAGGAGTAGAGGCTTGATCTTGCAGTCACCACTCGCATTGGCGCACAGTGCAAGAGTTAGCCTATCCTTCATGGGTTTGTGGCCTGGCATCGCCTTCTCCTCTGCCATTCTGTAAGTCCTATTCAGCATCTTCTTCCAGAAAAGACCTGTCTCATCACAGTTGAAGACTTGCTGGGGGATATATCCTTTGGCTTCTATCATTTCGGAAAAAGTTTTGAGGTAATCCTTAGCTGCCTTCATATCCGAACTTGCTGCCTCACCATGCCGGACAATGGAGTGAATACCGGACCTTTCCTGAAGTTAGCAAACCAGCCTCTACTGGCTTTAAAAGAGTCTTTCAATGTTTTGTCTGTGGAAGTGTGCGGGGTCTGCTCCAGCAAATCACCGTAAATCGCTCGCACCTTCTCGCATATGATGCCCTGTGTTAATGTATCTTCTTTAAGCTGCTTCTCTGTCACCCACACCATCAGTAGATTCTCCATCTTTTCATGGAGAGAGCTACGGAGCTTAGAAATTATTGTAACGCTCTTAGCTGGCGTTATACCCTTTATCCACTCCTTCTGTTTAAGCACAGTGCATATCGTTGAAGTACTATGCCCGTACTGCCTCGCCAAGTCAGCCATTCGCACACCTTGCTCATATTTTTCTATGATTTCACGGTTTAATTCAATAGACATCATCCTCTTCTGAGCACTGACCTTTCCACTTGCTTTCTTCGGACCCATGGTTATAAAAAGAAATGTGGTAAAGTATGTAAATGCGCAAAAGATGCTTCGACAATGAGGTAAACAAGCACACTGAGGCGTGGGAAACTGAGACACTCAAGTTGCGATAAACTCGTGGGTCGTGTGCAGCCTGCCGATCTGTGCGATTACTCGTATCTCAAATGTTGCTCGTATTTCAAAGCAAAAAATCGCTCACTCGAGGGCTCATATTTCAAAAATCTTATATGTTAGGACACTCTTATCTTGAGGTACCACTGTATATCCACTTCTTAGTTGAAGAAAAAGGTTAATAATCACCAAAATGGTGAACATGAATAAACTTTACCCCAATAAAGTCCTTTTTATTCTAAGATTTCTGGGTCATCTATAACCAATACTTGATATAAAAAGGAAAAAAAATAGGTATTTTCCATTGGAGAAATAATGAAATGTAACAGTTCCCCTATATGTACCTAGAATGGTCAGTGGCCCCTTGGGAAAAGTGCTATAGCCCTGTCCTTTCTCACTTAACCTTGAAAGGATGATGATTTTCTTGACTCGTAAGACTGGGGAAGGCATGCCACTACTTGGTCACAGTCCTTTACTGGGTGAAGTTAAGTATTGATATGCCATTGCTCTTTTCCTTATAGATGCAGTGGACCTAGGAGCTGAATATATATGCCCATCTCAACTTTCCAAATGGTTACTTGTCACCAGTGGGCCCAGCAAGGTCTCCTGTTCTTGCTTCTGCACTTGGAGCTGGGTAATCTGTCAGAGATCAGTGGGTGTCCAGATGCAGACACGGAGCACAAAAGTAGTAGGTTAGTTTCTCCTGCACAATTAAACACAGCACCCTGTCCTCTCTGGCCCATGACATCAAGCTGATACTGTGCTTGGATTGCACAGTGTTTTCCAATCCAGCTTGACGGATGGTAAAGCCAATGCTGTGCTTGGATTCTCTCTCTGCTTGCTCCTTTTGCCAAGTTCTTAACTGTGTGGAATTGGAAAGTGATGATAGGATGAGTGATTGTTACCCTGTACCCAAATTCCAATAGAAAGCAAGGGCAACAAAAGGAAAACTGGGGGTAGAGGCCTGGGATGAGAATTGATTGTTTAAGTGTGCCTTTGGGTGTGTGTGGAAAAACAGGTACTTTTCACTTTCTGTCTGACTTTAATACATTACAATGCCCTAATTAAACACACACACACACACACACACACACAGAGAGAGAGAGAGAGAGAGAGAGAGAGAGAGAGAGAGAGAGAGAGAGAGAGAGAGAAACTAAAAGGCAAGGTTCAAAAATGATCCCAGGGACTATAATGCAGTTGGCACTATTGGAACATGCAATCAATAAGTAAACAGAGCATGTCAGCCTGAAGACCTTTCAGAACAACA
This sequence comes from Lasiurus borealis, assembly GCA_004026805.1. Taxonomy (NCBI): domain Eukaryota; kingdom Metazoa; phylum Chordata; class Mammalia; order Chiroptera; family Vespertilionidae; genus Lasiurus; species Lasiurus borealis. The sequence continues at coordinate 22,240 of PVJN01001153.1, read as the reverse complement.
TTTCTACTCAGGGAAAAAATTAAAGGTAGATTTAGTCTATTTAAATATTTCCCAAGATCTTTGTTAAATTTCAGGTAGTAATGTTCCTTTCTTTGAACAAGCAGTGTATGTTTGCCTTTGACTAATAGTTTGGGCTAAAGACCATTTAATATTCAACCTGTGACTATTTTAGTACTGGGGCTGGACCCAAAGAAATTCATGCTCAAATGAATGATTTTCACTTACTGAGACAAATTCACTTTTTGCTTCCTTCAGCAATTCATCAATCTAATGGGAGAAATAGAAGCCATAGTAATAATGAGAACAGGGTTCTAGGAGTATGAGCCAATATCAATACTTTAATAATGTAAAATCTATTGCTATTTATTTGGTCTCAGTACAAATTTGCTTTTAATTAAGTTCTCTTGCCTTTGCTTGCTGTTCTTTCCCTCTTCACATATGTAATGCTTGTGCTTTTTTTCATTATACACATATCACATTTGACCAGATCCTATTGTCACGGGAAACATTGATAATGACATTGATGACACCACAATTACCATCATCATTATCATCATATCAGTGAACATTTTAGAACTTTTTGCTATCAACTGTGTTTTAGATAAAGTAAATATTTTTGTCTGATATTTTACATCTGCAAACAATACACTAAGAATACTGGAGAAGATATATATTTAAAAGTAATGTATTAACATAATGTGTAAGTATGAAAATTTTATTCTGTGTCATGACTAAATGTATATAACATAAGATGCTATTAAACTCTTTAACTACAAGGAAGATCAGATTCTGTTATTTCATTGTTTATGTATAGAACAATTTTAAATATTTCTAGGGTAGTTGATTCTGGGCAGCAGGCATCATTCAAGAATATTATAAAATTCTGTGGTTTCTTCCATCATGTTCCCCTACCTTTATTAGGATACTCTGGGCAATCTGCAGTTAACAACTATGTCCTAGCCCCTAGCTTCCTGGTGTCTCCTCTGTTTTTAGCTATTTCCAGCTTGTTCCTGACTCTGTTTTATTGTCCCCTACTCTCTATCTCCCTTTTATCCTTGAACCAGCTTTTGACTTTGGGCTTCCTTTAAGGACTCTGGGCTTGCTCTGCAACTGGAGCCCACCTTAGTAGCATCCAGACACAAATGCTGACCTGGTTTCTCTGGTGGGTGGATTTGGACAGAACAAATCTTGTTCCTTTATCTTTCTTTATCCAGTCATTAAGTGTTGGATTTCCTCAAAGCTTAGCCCTGCATCGTGCCATTTCCTATTCCTAACAGCATTATAAGGCAGGGAATATTATTGCCTCTATTTTATAGGTAGTAAAATTTTGCTTAAAGTATTTGAGTAATTTTCTCATGATTGCACAGCTAGGAAGTAACAAAACTGGGCTGAAATTTAGGTAGCTTTACTCTAGGACCCTTGTTTGCAACCACTGCTATATTTGGCCATTGGTTTACATGGAATCTCTAAGTGATCACATTCACACTTGTGAGTTCAATTGCCATCAAAGCATTGATGACTCCCAAACTTCAGTTGCCTACTCAAGGTCTTTATTTGAATGTCTCAAAAAATATACAACTTTAATATAACACATTCAAAGATTAATTCAATTATTTCCCCCTCCAAACCCAGTTTTCTGAAGGGTTCCCCCCATCACTTCTCCATAATCCTCTGTTTATTAATACAACCCAAACACCTGTGCATCATCCTTGACTCATCCCTTTTCTTTTCTTCAACCTGCCCACAATCCATTGTTAATACTGCCATTGTGGCCTCTGAAATGTTTCAAAGAAACATTTTCACTTTCTGCCTGACTTTACTACATTACCTCTACCTCCATAACTTCCCCCTTCACCCAAGCCCCTGCTGTCATTCATCTGATCTAGTGCCTTAGACCCATCACATCTAGTCTTGGCCCTTTTCATCTGCTCTCAAGAATGCTGTCAAAGTGGTCTTTTCAAAATGCAAATATGAGTATATCATCCCCTGCCTAATATCTTTCGTGATTCTCATTGTTGTTAGACAAAGAGTTATCTACTTAGCATGGCCAGCAAGGGCCTGCAAAGGCTGGCCTCTGCCTGAAGCTCCAGCCCAATATGGATCCTGTTTCCTTGCTCTTTGTACTCAGGACACTTACCTTCTTTCATTTAGGCAACTTCAGCCTAATGCAGAGCCTTTGCACATGTTATTTCATCTGTCTGAAATTCTCTCTCTTCCCTGACTACCCCACTTGCACCCTGCCCAAGTCTAGATAACTTTTACTGATTCTTTAGTTCTCAAATCACATGTCAATTCTTCAGAGACACTTTTCTATTCCTCACCCCAACATTGTGGCAGGTTCTCCTGTAATATACTAACCTTATGACACTGTGAACTTCACTGCCATAACACTTAGCTCAATTTGTAATTATACTTTTGTTTATGTGATTACTTATTCAATGACTCTCTTGCCCAGTGGAACAAAATATTCGCAATAAGGGCAGGGACCAAGTCAGTTTTTGCTGAATGTTGTATCTCCTGCGGGCATTGGTAAATATTAATTGAATGATTAAGATGAATGACTTTAAAAACATAACAGAATTAATTTTACATGTAACAGATTAAATGGTAGAAACAAAATGTCTGATGAATAATAGGTCATATATTAAATTTGAAGGTAGTTACATTTTTGACTCAAAACTTCCATCTTCTATTTTCAGCTTCTTAACACATTCTGAATATCTCAGTATATAATCATTTAAATTTTCTCAGTGGCATATACCAAAAAATATATAATCTGGTCTTAAAACCCATTTCTGGGTCTTGAAACCTGACCCCATTGTGGTATGTGGCAGCCAGAACATGTTGCTGTGGGATATTCACCTGGCTGTCCCCCTTCCCACCACACTCACTACATTCCATGCATCTCCAACCTTCTGGACTTTCCAGCTGCCTTGCCTTCAAGTTGGAGCATCCTACTGTTTCTTGTTTGGGGTGAACCTTTAAGGCTCTATTTTGTTTGTTTGTTTGTTTCACTGTTGAGTTTTGTATCCTGACAGCTTTAGTAGGAATCGGTGCTGGGCATGGTAGTAGATGGAGGTTAGGAGGTAGTGGTGGTGATGCAGATGGCTGGTCTAATTTATGGTCACTGCCAGGAGGGGAATTTGCAAATATCTGATCTGGAGTCTGAACTGCCTAGAAGAAAGAGCTGGGAGTTGCTTGGTGAGATGCCAGTAGGATTAATTATTTCCCATTGTTTTGGGGAAATGATTAAGTCCCAAGACTATTAATTCTGAATCTCCAAAATGGGTGCAGAAATATGCTTTTTAAAAAAATATATTTTATTGATTTTTCACAGAGAGGAAGGGAAAGGGATAGAAAGCCAGAAACATCGATGAGAGAGAGACATCGATCAGCCGCCTCCTGCACGCCCCCCACTGAGGATGTGCCCACAACCAATGTATATGCCCTTGACCAGAATCAATCAAACCTGGGACCTTTCAGTCCCCAGCCCAACGCTCTATCCACTGAGCCAAACTGGTTTCGGCAGAAATATGCTTTTTAATATGCAGCCCAAGTCATTTTGAAGCATGTACTAGTCCTCCTTGTATTACCCTTTGAAAAAAGAAATAAACTGGCATAGAGACACCTTTTATTCAGAGAAATGTTAACACTTATTCTAAACACACACACACACACACACACCTATATTCTTGGCTCTATTTGACTTGTTTTCAACAAGATACACAAATGCCACCACATGGGCTGACCCTCTGGTCCCTTTCATTAAAGTATACTAAAGAGCATCATTGTGTTTTTATTCTAAGAAGCCTAGAATAGTAGATACCTATTTTTTCTTTGTGAATCTCAAGAACATCTGTTGCCTACCACCTGGAGTTCTTTATAACAGGTGCATGCTGGAGATAGCAATGGTGAAAAATCACTTGGCATTAGCCCAGATCCCTCTTGCCAAATGGGTCAGTTGAGATGATAGCCAGAATTTGAACAGATGTGTATTAATAATTTAGTGAAGTGTCACAATTTAAAAGAAAGAGTACACAGATATCGAACACATTTTGTGGAGCAGGAGAGTCAGTTTTCAACTATTCAGGAATCTCAGTCTCTTTCTTCCCCTCTGTAAGATCTCATCCCTTCCTTGCTTATCCCCAAAGCATTCACTATTTCTAAAGACCTTATGAAGTAGATGAAAATTGTTCAAATAAAGGAAATCAGTTGGGTAAATGGTGGAAACCTCAGTCGGAAGGCCCTGAGATCATCTGATTCACATCTATTATGTAGATGAGGAAATGACGGCCCAGGGACATTATGTGATTAAGCCAGGAGATAGGCTATATTATGGTTTATTCTGTCTGAAACCCAAAGCCCAGCTGGAGTCCAGGTGTCAGATGGAGTTTAATATTCTTCCCACACTACCACTGTGTGTTAACTCAGTTCTAGGCAAGGGAAATGGTCAATGATATTTTCTCTACTGTAGTGGAAATTGTATGTCACAGATATCTGTCTTGTTCTCTGCTATAACCTTAGTATTTAAAACAGTACTAGACTTATTGTGAGTACTTAGTAAGTCTTAAGCTTACTTAGTAAGTCTGGAAACTTCTATTTTTGTTTTTCTGGGAACTTTGAGCTGCCTTGCAAGAAGTCCTATTACTCTGATGGAGGAATCCTGTGCCCAACAGGAACCTGCAAATGACATCTTATTTGGAAACAGGGTCTTTGCAGATGTAATCAAGTTAAACTGAGGTCACGCTAGATTAGTGGAGCCTAAAGCCAATGACTGGTGTTCTTAGAGAAGACTATGTGAAAAAACAGCAGCACACAGAAGACCCTGTGGTGACAGGGGCAGGCAGAGAGTTCAGTGATGCAGCTGCAAGCATAGGAAGGTCCAGAAGAATCCAAGATGGTGGCATAGGTAAACACCTAACCTGCTGCCTTGCACAACAATTTCAAAACTATAGCTAAAAGAAAGAACGGACATCACCCAGAACCACAGGAAAGCTGGCTGAGTGGAAATTCTACAACTAGAAGGAAAGAGAGGAGCTTACAGAGACCCAGAGGAGCTGTAAAAAGCTGAGGTACGGAGACATGCACGTGGGGAGAGCGGGTGCCAGAGAACCTGACTGGCTTTCTCTGGCGGGAGGGAGACAGAAACTCTCAAAGGCACTGAACTCCTTATCCTACAGCACTAAACCCCAGATCCAGCCAAAACTCATACTGAGGGAGTTTGGACTGTGAAGGGGGGGGAAGTGCATGGAAATTTAGGGGAGTCACCAAATATCAGAAGTCTGGTGGCGCACACGGCACTGCGTGCAGAGGACAGATTGCTGATTGTGCCACTGGCTTTCACTAGTGGGCGGGAGACAGACCCTCCCAAATGTGCCACTTCTAACTCCACTAAACCCCAGTTTCAGGGGAAACCCTGGGGACCCAGATTCGTGTGGTCTTGGAGCTCAGGGGAGCCAGAGGGACAGCAGTCTAGAGGCACTACAAGAGAGTATGTGGGCACACAAGAACCACTCCAGCGATTACCCAGTCACATGAGACTCAGGGGCCATGGAGGGTGGGGCCGACTGGAAGGCAAGGCGGACCCTTAAGCCCTGAGACTCCACCCATCCCAAGTTCAACAGAGAGGCTTTTGCAGTTTCTCAAGTCTGGATTCATAAGGCTGAATCCAACACAGAAGTTCTCCCAGCATTGTGAAAATGCCGAGACAAGGGAAGGGGTCACAAACAAAAGAAATGGAGGAAAAAAAATGACTGGATATAGAGTTCAAAACCATGCATATAAGGTTTTTCAAGAATATCCTAGAAAAGTTGGATGAAGTTAGCAAGACTCAAGAGGAGATGAAAAAAGACCTACTAGAGATGGAAAAGATCCAACTAGAGATGAAAAAGGACCAACTAGAAATTAAACATACAATGACTGAAATAAAACAAATTATACAGAGACCTAATAGCAGACTAGAGGAAGGCAAGAATCAAGTTAAAAATTTGAAATATAAAGAAGCAGAAAACACTCAACTGGAAAAGCAAGAAGAGGAAAGAATCCAAAAATGTGAAGATAATGTAAGGAGCCTCTGGGACAGCTTCAAGTATACCAACATCAGGATTGTGTGGGTGCCAGAGGAAGAGAGAGAGCAAGATACTGAAAACCTATTTCAAGAAATAATGACTATTTCTTTTCACCACATCTGGTGAAAGAAATAGACTTACAAGTCCAGGAAGCGCACAGAACCCCATATAAAAGGAATCCAAAGAGGACCACACCAAGAGACATCATAATTAAAATACCAAGAGCAGCCGAGACCTGTTTGGCTCAATGGATAGAGTGTCGGCCTGTGGACTGAAAGGTCCCAGGTTCAATTCCGGTCAGGGGCATGTACTTTGCTTGCGGGCACATCTCCAGTGTGGGGCGTGCAGGAGGCGGCTGATCAATGTCTCTCTCTCTCATGGATGTTTCTGACTTTCTATCCCTCTCCCTTCCTCTCTGTAAAAAATCAATAAAAATATATTTAAAAAATAAAAATAAAATAAAATAAAATACCAAGAGCAAAAGAAAAAGAGAGAATATTAAAAGCAGCAAGAGAAAAACAGTTCATTACCTACAAGGGAGCACCCATACGACCGTCAGCTGATTTCTCAACAGAAACTATGCAGGCCAGACGGAAGTGGCAAGAAATATTGAACGTGATCAACAGCAAGAACCTACAACCAAGAATACTCTATCCAGCAAAGCTATCATTCAGAATTGAAGGGCAGATAAAGATCTTCACAGATAAGAAAAAGCTAAAGGAGTTCATCAACTCCAAACCAGTATTATATGAAATGCTGAAAGGTACTCTTTTAGAAGAGGAAGAAGAAAAAGGTGAAAGAAAAAATTATGAACAACAAATACGTATCTATCAACTAGTGAATCTAAAAATTAAGGGAATTAAAAATTTGATGAACAGAATAAACTGGTGAATATAATAGAATCAAGAGCACAGAAAGGGAGTGGACTGATAATTCTCAGGGGGAAATGGGTGAGGGGTGTACAAGGAGAGACTGGACAAAAATCATACACCTATGGATAAGGTCAACAGGAGGGAGGTAAGGGTAGAGAAAGGGTTGGGAGCTGGGTGGAGGGGAGTTATGGAGGGAAAAAAAGAGAAACAAATGTAATAATCTGAATAATAAAGATTTAATTAAAAATAAATAAATAAATAAATGGAAGGTCCAGCATTCACAGTCCAGCAAAGCCCTCAGGTTAATGCAGCCCTAGTTGTCATCACAAGGAATAGAAGAACCACGCACCCAACTGAGCCCAGCCAACCCACCAGATTGTAAGAAATAATATAATGATTGTTTTAACTACTATGTTTTGGGGTGGTTTTGTAAACAACAATGGATAACTAGAGCATTTGTGATCCCCACAAGCAAACTTGGAGGTTAGAAAGTGATTTATTAGATTATTTTCCCAGGGGAATTGGGACAGCAAAGGCAAGACAACCAAGTAAGGATGTGGCACCAAACAAAGTCCCATGGAGGGAAAGTATGACCTAATCTTGAAAAAAGATATGGATACAGTTCAAGTCATAATTCAGCATTGTCCCCATCAGGGTCATAGACACAGAGGAACCTATACTCCCTTATCCTTCAGTCAATGGTTAAGACTTCCAAGGGAGACGTCAATTCCCAGTCACCTCTGGCTCTCTGGGGAAGCAGGTGCAGAGGATGTTAGCAGCAGCCCTCCAACAAGAGACACAAGTGCTGAAATTTGAAAGTGGGTGTGCACAGCGAAGTAGTACAGGTAAAATAGTAAATTTAGAGTAACCAATTCCAATTTCTCAGGGACTATTCATGTTTAAAATGGAAATTTCTATATCCTGCAAAGCCCTTCAGACTTAGGGCAAACTAAACAACTGGTCACCCTAGAAAGGGATCCCAGGGGACATGGGCAAAGCATGACAACATCTGCTGCGGGGGATGCAGTACTATCCCCAAGCTGGAGAGAGTGGAGTCCATGGGACCCTCCAGAGTGTCTATCAGAGGCCAAGGATGCTGGAGTTTAACAAGCAGACAATGACACTTTGTCAGATCTCATCCCTTCCTTGCTTATCGTAAGAGCCTATGACCTGTGACAGTCATGAATGTCTTCAAACTGTTTCAAACACTGGAGAAGGGCTGAGGATGATCAAAGAGAAGAAGCACCTTTTAGTTCAACAGTTAGAGGCACAGGTGAGAGAAAAGAGACAGAAAGTACATTGGTTGATAGGACTAGGATCTGGGATGGGACACAGAAATCAAGGAGTGCACAGCACAGAGTCATCCATGGAAGACAGGGAATTAGAAGGAGGAGAGGGACAAGAAGAGAAGAATTTACTATTAAGGCAGAAATTTAGGAAAAATGAAGTGTTCCAAAATGAACATGTTTAGAGGTTTCCAGAAGGGAAAGGAGTTCATGGATAAAAATGAAGTGAAAACTAGTCATGGGAGTGGAGAGGCTGGTGGCTGGTGATTCTAATAGGGAAAGAGTCTTAATTTCAATCAAAGAAGCCGGTTTATGCCAGTAACATAATGAAAAAATGTATTTATTAGCAAAAAATGAGAACTTCAGTGAGAAAAGGCAAAGATAAGGGGGAGACTTCATTAATGTTTATCGATTAATGAATGGTTTGAGGACAATAAACATAAATATATTTATTTTATATCAAAATATTAGATGAAAGTGGAGTTTTGCAACTAAGAGTGAAATGCCTATAGGATAAACAAAAAGAATGGTATTTCACTTACATTCTACAAGTAAGTAAGTATATGAAGAACTTATGTTAAAGAATATAAATAATCCTTTGGCTATGTAAGTAAAGAGGTTGAAGACAGGTTTGGATAAATTAGTAAGCAAAAATCTATCAGACTAATAAGAAAAGGCATTTAAGATTTTCCTGTGTTTTTTTTTTTAATTTATATTTTATTTAATATAAATATTTAGAAAATACTAAAGGCCATACAGTGAATATTTGCTCTCTTGCATCTGTCCATGTCTGCCTGGTCCTTACCTCTCCAAACAGGTAATCGCTGTTGCAGATTTCCTGTGTATCTTTCTCCAGTATTTTTAAAAATGCCTGTTCAAGGTAGGAATGCATTTCTTGAAGGCAGAGAGTTTAGTTAGCTACCAAATCCTCAGCACCTGGAAAAGTGCCTCAGGCATAGAAACTGTTCAATATATATATATATATTAAAGTCAGTGTTTATTAACATACAGATCATTTTGAAAATTTTAAAGAATCTACAGAAATTAATCATTATTTTGTCAATGCCTGTTTCAAACTAATGACTGCTCTGGTCCAGGCCCTGCTGATAATTTGAAGCAATGGAATCACAAACAACAAGAATCATTTTGTTCTATATTTATGTGCCCTAATTTATCAACTGTTGCTGATTTTGAATTGTAAACTTTATCTTTTATGTACCACATAAAAAAATCTACTGGATGGTGGAATAATGGTGGCAATGTAGGTCTGACCCTCTCTGGTTTGGTCCTAGGCATCCTGTAGCGATGCACAGCTGCTGACTGCTAACATAGCAAGGTGTCTTCAGTGTCTTTTTAAAGAAAAGAATTAGGGGGAAAACAAAACAAAACAAACAAAAACAACAGAGACAGAGGCAAAGAAGCAATGAACAGAGTCATACTACAGTGAGAAGGCAGGGGAGGTTGGAGGTCGGGGAGGGGCCTTAAGAGATCAACTGTAGGATTTGTATGCATACATATAAGCATAACCAATAGATACAAGACACTGGGGCAGAGGGAGCAGGTGAGGGGATGTTTTGGGAGTAGGGAAGGCCAGGGGGAGGTCAATAGGGGAAAAAAAGGAGACATATATACTATTATTTGAAATACTTTAAATAATAAAATTTAAATTAAAAAAAAATCTACTGGATAGATTTTTGTTGTTGTTCAAAGCTTAGTCTGGCTTCATCCATTATTTCAAATCAGTTAAACCTAAAAAGGAGTGAAAATTGAGTTATCAGCTGTTAAACAATGTATACATTTTTGGGGGACAAAAATGTATACACATTTTGAATAATGTACTTCAATTGCATTTTCAAACTTCCAGTATAATTTTAGAGTGAATTTTCTTTGTTCAAAGCTTAGTGTTGCTGAAAATAAAAATATCAAATGAGCTATTAGCTGTTAAAGTGTGTATACATGTTTATGGGACACCCTGTATATTAAGTAATTGAATATATTCACCCCCACAACTATAAAACAAGTAGTAGCATTCCATACACACTCCTTTAAATGCATCTCACTTTATGTATTTCACTGTTGCCTTGAAACTTTCTTAATTAATACCTAAAGCCCTTCACCCTTTTTTTTTTTTAATTTGAGTTCTATTCCATTGTATGGGTATACCATAATTTATTCAACCAGTCTCTTATTAATGGCCACTTAGCTTGTTCCCAAATGTTTGCTATTACAAACATTACTGCAGTGAATAACCTTGTGAGATTTTTGTGTCTATAAGGTAAATTCTCAGAAGTGCAACACCAGTTTTTAAGAAGCCATATCTTCTCCAATGTCTCAGATTATGACAGAATTCTTGATTAGATGACAGAATTCTTGATTAGATTTCCCAGCATGACATTTCTTTTTTAAAAATGTATCTTTATTATTGAAAGTATTACAGATGTCTCCCCTTATTTCCCATTGACCTTTCCACTCAGCACCTGCCCCTCCCAGGCCTTCACCACACTATTATCTATGCCCATGATGATGTTTCTCATGTTCTTTATTATTATTATTATTATCCTCACCAAAGAATATGTTTTAATTTGTTTGGAAGAGAGAGAGAGATTGGTTGTTTCCCATGTTTGCCCAGACCATGGTTCCAACCTGCAACCTAGGTATGACTGGGAATCAAACTCGCAACTCTTTTGTGTAAGGGACAATGCTCCAACCAACCTAGCTACTTGGCCAGGACTCATGTTCATTTTAGTGGTCACAAGGGTTACTAATGACAGTAGTCTTTGGCCTGCTTTTTAAAAAATGCAGAGAGATTTGCAGAATGAGAAACATTAAGCCGTGTTGGAAGCCATAAAATTGACACATGGATGCCCAAGGTCATGCCAAAAGATCACACTGGAATCAAATTTAAAATTCTAGCTCTTGTGTGACCACTGCTTGGATCTAAGCTAATTTTAATTACTACTGTTTAATATTAACATCTGTGTTTTTTTCATATTTTTCTAAGGACATTTGAGTGCTCAGGCCAATTCATAATGGCTTCTTTGCCTATTATCAGAGCTTTTAATTTTCATCATAGCCTTAGGGCTTTGATCTTATTATTTTGGTCAGACGGTGACATGGGGGAGGGGGGGGAGAGGGGACATCAGGCTGAAATGACAGCATACCAGTTGGTTTATCTCAGTGTTGTTTCTTAAAGTCAAGGGCAAAGCTGAATCAGACATGGATGGTGGTGCTAAAAGGTAACAGACTCTGAATCCTTAACCCAGACATACATGGCCAGGCTTCTGTCCACTGCCATATTTCCATCTGAAACTTGCAGATAGTGATACATGCCCTATACCCTTAGAGGGTTGGGTGGTGTATTTTAATGAGATAAGCTTCAAAATGCAGTTTGAGCTCTTCAATTCTGAGGTTCTTGATAAAAAAAAAGGAGTTATAAAATTAGTAAGATAAAGGAGTACATTCCAACCATAACCATTTTTCATTATAGAGTACCTTGACAACTTCTCTAAGCCTCTTACTCCAATACAATGCCTGGGAACTTCCTTCACAGTGCATGTCTGTTTAATAGTCTGCTTTATCTTTCTATGCACTAAATGCTTAGAACCATGGATAGTTTATTCAGTCACAGATATGTTTTAAATGTTAACTGGATTCTGATGGAGGTGTCAGCCTCAGAAAGAGCCCTGGGCTGCCGGCCAGGAGTTGGGCTTTTCTGACTTGACTTCACCTACATGATGCCCTCCAGCAGCCCAGCTTCTTTTTCACTATAGAGAGTAATGATATCTACCCCATCACGTCTGTGGATGAATGGGAAAGTGCAGTGAGAATGCATGTACAAGTGAGTTCAGTAGAATAACGCCCATTAAAGATTAATATGATCACTAATGTTGATAGAGGGTACTTTCTCAAATTGGAAAGAAAATGGAGATGTCAGGAAACAGGTCCAAATACCTTAGGCCAAGACTTCCCTGTCTCAGCTAACTATCTTATCTAATAAAAGAGTGATATGCAAATTGACCATCACTCCAACACACAAGATGGCCACCCAAGTGTAGTCAAAGATGGCCATCACAAGATGGCTGGCAGAGGAGGGCAGTTTTGGGCAATCAGGCCAGCAGGGGAGGGCAGTTGGGGGGACCAGGTCTGCAGGGAAGGGTTGTTGATGATGACCAGGCCAGTAGATGTGGGCAGTTAGGGCAACCAGACTAGCAAGGAAGGGCAGTAAGGGATGACTGGGCCATCAGGGAAGGGCAGTTGGGGGCAACCAGGCCTGCAGGGGAGGACAGTTAGAAGCAACCAAGCCAGCGAAGGAGGAAGTTAGGGCAATCAGGCCATCAGGGGAGGAGAGTTAGGGATGATCAGGCCTGAAGGGGAGGGCAGTTGAGAGCAACCAGGCAGGTAGGGAGGTGAGTGGTTGGGAACTAGCAGTCCTGGATTGTGCGAAGGATGTATGACTACGTGTTTAGGCCCGATTCCACTAGAATCAGGTCTAAATGGCAGTCAAGCATCCCTCTAGGGGTCCCAGATTGGAGAGGGTGTAGGCTAGGCTGAGGGACACACACACACACACACACACACACACACACACACACACACACACACATCATGTATGAATTTTGTGCACCAGGCCTCTCTAGACTATATATATAAAGAGCCAGGGTCATAATATCCACCAACGACCCAATTCTTGTTTGATCACCAGGCTGTCCGATCACAAGGCAGCATGTGAGCAGGCTGAACTGCTGCTCTCTCAGAGAGAGAGAAAGAGGAAGGGCTGATCAGCAGCACAGCAACTGCTGATGAGGACCAGAGGGAGAAGCAGGGTGATCTGGCCTCACCAGTAGCCAAGCCTCCCTCTCTCCCAGAGGTCAGCAATTCAGTCACTCACCAGCAGCCTGGGGCAGATTCTGATCAGTCCTGCCTCTATGATTAGGCATGTAGATAAGCCTGAAGATGCTGACTGGAATAGAAACTGACCTATCAGAGCCAAATCAGGGTGTACTGTGAAGATGGGGGATGAGAAAGGGTATGAAGGGAAATAGCTGTATGGTGCAAGGTGTAAGAAGATGATTCAATTTTTTAATGATTGGTTTGGCAGTATAATGCTTATGTCTGGCTATGAGTCCAGATACAGGGATTATGTGTTTTTGTCTGCCAAGAGCATCTCCTCCTGCTGAAAAAGACTTTTCTCGCCCATTTAAGCAATCCTTTCCTATATAGTCTATATTAATAAAATGGTAATATGATAATTAGACTGGGTAAACCAGCCATTTTCCAGATGTCCAACTTCTTTCCAGACAAAGCCACAGTGGAAGGGGCCAAGGAAAAGGCAGTTAGGGGCAATCAAGCTGGCAGAAGAGGGCCTTTGGGGGTGAGATCAGGCTGGCAGGGGAGGGCAGTTAAGGGCAATCAGGTAGGCAGGGGGGAAAGATAGGGGCAATCAGGCTGGCAGGCAGAGGGGTTATGGGCTATGAGGCAGGCAGGGAGAAGGGCTAGGGGAGATTAGGCAGGCAGGCAGGTGAGTGATTAGGAACCAGTCATTTCAGATTGCGAGAGGGATATGCGACTGCTGGTTTAGGCCTGATCCCTGTGGGACACCCTCAGAGGGGTCCCAGATTGTAAAGAGTGCAGTCCAGTGTGAGAAACCCCTATCTGTGCATGAATTTCATGTACTGGGACTCTAATCTATATAATAAAAATACAGAGGTTGTAATGTCATAATGACCAAAGACCAGTCACCAGGAGGTGACTTGACACTACATCCCATGGCACTGGTGAGACTTGACTCTGGGTCCCGCGGCACACTGAGACTGAGTCTCCTGTGATTTCATGCACTGAGCCCCTAGTAGATCAATAGCAGATCTAAATTTCCAACTGTGATATTTCAAAATTATATAGGCTTATGCATGTGTCAAATATGCTTATGGATATATTATAATATGCATATGTGGATATAAGATACAGATATCAATCTACATATATATAAAAGTAAGAAAACAAATAAGGCAGCATAGGTGAACACCTAAACTGCTGCCTCACACAATTTCAAAACTACAACTAAAAGACAAAACAGTCATCATCGAGAACCACAGGAAAGCTGGCTGAGTGGAAATTCTATAACTAGAAGGAAAGAGAGGGGCTCAGAGGAGCTGCAAGAAGCTGAAGTATAGAGACAAGCACATAGAGAGGATGGGTGGTGGAGTGCCTGGCTGGTTTCCTCTAGTGGAAAAGAGATAGAAACTCTCAACTGCACTGAACCCCAGTTTGGACTGTACTGAACCCCAGTTTTGGGCGAGACTCATATGGGAGGGAGTCTGGACTGTCAAAAAAGGGAAGGAGTGCACGGAAACTCAGGGGAGCCACGAAAGGCAGAGGTCTGGAGGCACTCATGTCAGTGTGCACAAAGAGGACTGACTGCTGATTGTGCTGCTGGCTTTCTCTAGTGGGAGAAAGACCGAACCTCCCACCTGCACTGAACTCCACTTCTGACTCCACTGAAACCCAGTTTTGGGCGAGACTGTGGGGACATGGACTCATATGGGTCCCTGGAGTGCACGGAATATCAGGGGCAATGTGAAGGCAGAGGTCTGGAGGCACACACCTGTGCACACTGAAAGGGTTGCAGTGATCACTGAGGGACACTGAGACCCAGGGGCCACATAGAGCATGGCTGATGGGAAGCCAAGGCTGTCTGCTCAGCCTGAGACTCTGCCCCGTCCAATCCAAACACAGAGGCTTTTGCAATTTTGCAAGTTTTGTCTCATATGGCTGACTCCAGCACAGAAGTTCTCCCAGCCGACACAACTGATCCTCACAACAAATTGGCTTAGAAGTCAATTCTCCCCAGTGATACTAACAACAATCAAGACTTAACTACAACAAGGCTGTACACATAGTCCACAAATGGGTGCACCAAGAAAGTCCACTTCAGGTAACTGGGGAGGCGGAGCTACTGGGCCATATGGGTCACCTAGCACACAAAGCTACTCTACCAACTCAAGGAAGCAGCAAAAATGTGAAGACAAAGAAACAGATCACAAATGAAGGAAATGAAGGAAAACAAAAGACTGGATATAAAGTTCAAAACCACACTTATAAGTTTTTTTAAGAATTTCCTACAAAAGGTCAACAAATTTAGAGAGACCCAAGAGGAGATGAAAAAGGACCAACTAGAAGTTAAACATACACTGGTTGAAATAAAAATTATTATACAGAGACCTAACAGCAGACTAGAGGATCATAAGAATCAAGTCAAAGATTTGAAATACATTGAAGCAGAAAGCACTCAACTGGAAAAGCAAAAATAATCCAAAAATTCGAAGATAGTGTAAGGAGCCTCTGGGACAACTTCAAGTGTACCAACATCAGAATTATGGGGATGCCAGAAGAAGAGAGAGAATAAGATACTGAAGGCCTATTTGAAGAAATAATGACTGAAAGCGTCCCACACCTGGTGAAAGAAATAGATTTACAAGTTCAAGAAGCATACAGAATCCCAAACAAAAGGAATCTAAACAGGACTACACCAAGACACATCATAATTAAAATACCAAGAGCAAAAGACAAAGAGAGAATATTAAAAGCAGCAAGAGAAAAACAGTTAAATACCTACAAAGAAGCACCCATATGAGTGTCAGCTGATTTCTCAACAGAAACTATGCAGGCCAGACAGCAGTGGCAATATTCAAAGTGATGAATAGCTAGAACCTATAACCAAGATTACTCTAGCTAACAAAACTATCATTCAGAATTGAAGGACAGATAAAAAGCTTCACAGATAAAACAAAGCTAAAGGAGTTCATCACCACCAAACCAGTATTATATGAAATGCTGAAAGGTACTCTTTAAGAAGAGGAAGAAGAAGAAAAAGGTAAAGATAAAAATTAGGAAAAACAAATACATATCTATCAATAAGTGAATCTAAAAATCTAGTGAATAAAAAACCTGATGAAGAGAATAAACTGGTGAATATAATAGAATCAGGGCCGTAGAAAGGGCATAGACTGAAAATTTCTTAGAGGGAAAGGGATGAATGATGTGCAGGGAGAGACTGGAAAAAATCATACACCTATGGATGAGGACAATGGGGGAGAGGTAAGGGCAGAGGTGGGGTGGAAGCTGGGTGGAGGGGAACTCTGGGGGGGAAAAAAGAGGAACAATTGTAATAATCTGAACAATAAAGATTTATTAAATTAAAAAATATATATATTTAAAAATAAATTAAGAAATAAATAAGAAATTAAGAAATAAATTAAGAAATGGACACAGGCCTATGGATTTCTGTGTCAGCATTGTTCAGGGTCAGTGGTGTATATTTCTCAGCTGAAAAAAAATGTGAATTTTTAAAAAATATATAAAATAAATAATAAAATAAAATCTAAGTGACCGTTATGACCATTCAACCAGTTGCTATGATTACACACTGACCACCAGGGAGCAGATACTCAATGCGGGAGCTGCCCTCTGGTGATCAGCGCACTCCCACAAACAACTTTGTGTGGCCAGTCAACCTCCCTCCATCCCTCCCCTGGCTTGCAGGCCTAAATCTGCCTTGATCAGCACTGATCGGCCCAGATTGGCCCAATTGCTGGCCAGGCTAAGGGACCCCACCTATGCATGAATTCCTGCACCAGGCCTTTAGTATTTCAATAAAAACAATGACAAAAATCTTCTTTTCAGTAGATTTACATTGAACTGTCCTTCAGGGGAGTTGGAAGAGCCAGAATGTGTCAAAGGGGCCAGATGGCAAATTCATCATCCTGCCGGCTTGCGTTCCAGCCCTGGGAACTGTCCCTTGGCCTTTTGGTGGCATTAGGAGACTGGAATAGATCCTATTCAAGAGCTCGGGACATTTATGGAGAGGAAATAAATCTGTTGATTTCTTTTTCCCCTTGAAAGTGGACAGCCAATGGGTATTGGAGATGCTGGTACTTGTGGTGGTGATTAGAGTCTGTCAGGCAGTAAGAATTCACCAGTCTCTTCTTAAATATCTACTGGGTCAACCAGGTAATGCAAAAGAGTGAAGCAGCCGAGATAAGTATTCTTGTACTCCAATGTCATCATAATGAGCACTTAAAACAGCTACTGATATCCTCATTTCAGGAATACAACCAGGAGTATGGGGACTGATGCCCAAGGGAGAGAATACTCCACTGGATCTAACTGTCAAAATGGGAGATTAGGCTTTGTGTGGTGGCATTCTTTGATTTTAAGTTGAGGTTTAAATTTTCATTTTATGTAAAACTAGAGGCCTGGTGGATGAAATTTGTGCACAGGAAGAGGGTTGTCCCTCAACCTGGCCTGCACCCTCTCCAATCTGGGATCTCACTGCTGGTTTAGGCCTGATCAACTAGCAGTCAGATATCCCTCTCACAATCCATAACCACTGGCTTCTAACAACTTGCCTGCCTGCCTGTCTGATAGCCCCTAACCATTTCTGCCTGCCAGCCTGGTTATCCCCTAACCACTCCCCTGCCGACCTGAATGACACCTAACTACTCCCTGGCTAGCCTAATCACTCCCAATTGCCCTCCCATGCTGGCCTGATAGTTCCCAACTGCACTCTTCTCTGCTGGTCTGATCACCCACACTGCCCTCCCCTGCTGTGACTTGCCTTTTTCTTTACTCATCTATTGAAGGGCACTTGGACTGCTTCCAGATCTTAGTCATTATAAGTAACATTGCAATGAACATAGGTTACCATATATTCTCTTATTTAATGTTTTGGGTTTCTATGAATATATTTCCAAAGTGTTATCGATGGGTAATAAGGCAGTTCCATTTTAAATTTTTTAAAATAAATATTTACTGTTCAGATTATTACAATTGTTCCTCTTTTTTCCCTCCATAGGTCCTTTCCACCAAATTCCCAGCCCACCCCCTGTCCTTAATTCATATGTGTACAGTTTTTGTCCAGTCTCTTCCTGTACCCACCTTCCCCTCTGAGAATTTTCAGTCCATGCCCTTTCTATGCCCCTGATTCTATTATATTCACCAGTTTATTCTGTTCATCAGATTTTTTATTCACTTGATTTTTAGTTTCACTTGTTGATAGATATGTATTTGTTTTTCCTAATTTTATCTTTACCTTTTCCTTCTTCTTCCTCTTAAAGAGTACCTTTTAATATTTCATATAATCCTGGTTTGGTATTGATGAACTCCTTTACCTTTGTCTTATCTGTGAAGTTCTTTGTCTGCTCTTCAATTCTGAATTGCTGCCTCAAGTAATCTTGGTCACAGGTTCTAGCTATTCATCACTTTGAATATTGCCACTCCGGTCTGCTTGCATAATTTCTGTTGAGAAATCAGCTGACACTTGTATGGGTGCTCCCTTGTAAGTAATGAACTGTTTTTCTCTTGCTGCTTTTAATATTCTCTCTTTGTCTTTTGCTCTTGGCATTTTAATTATGATGTGTCTTGGTGTGGTCCTGTTTGGATTCCTTTTGTTTGGGGTTCTATGTGCTTCTTGGACTTGTAAGTCTAAACATGGGGGCTTTCAGTCATTATTTCTTCAAATAGGTTTTCAGTATCTTTCTCTCCCTCTTCTTCTAGCATCCCTATAATTCTGATGTAGGTACACTTGAAGTTGTCCTAGAGGATCCTTACACTACCTTCAAATTTTTGGATTCTTTTTACTTTTTGCGTTTCAGGTTGGGTGTTTTTTGCTTCTTTGTATTTCAAATCTTTGACTTGATTCTGGCTATCCTCTGGTCTGTTGTTGGATTTCTGTATATTATTTATTATTTCAGTCAGTGTATGTTTAATTTCCAATGGGTCCTTTTTCATCTCCCCTTGGGTATCCCTAAATTTATCGACCTTATAACTGTGGTTTTGAACTCCAATCTTTTGTTTTCCTCCATTTCTTTGGTTTGTGATCTGTTTCTTTGTCTCCTTTTCACTCCTTCCCTGAATTGGTAGAGTTGCTTTGTATGCTAGGTGTCCTATATAGCTCAGTTGATCAGCTTCCCCAGTTACCTGAGGTGGACTCTCTTGGTGCACCCCTTTGTGGACTGTGTGTACAGCCTTGTTGTAGTTAAGTCTTGATTGTTGTTGGTATCACTGGGGAAAATTGACCTTCAAGCCAATTGGTTTTGAGGATCAGCTGTGTCTATGCCAGGAGAACTTCTGTGCTGGAGACAGCCTTTTGAGACAAAACTTGCAAAATTGCAAAAGCCTCTGTGTTTGGCTTGGATGGGACAGAGTCTCAGGGCTGAGCAGACAGCCTTGGCTTCCTCTCAGATCTTCCCTATGAGACCCCTGGGTCTCAGTGTCATCAGTAATCACTGCAGTCCTCTCTGCCCGCACTCTCTTGAGAGCCTCCAGACCTCTGCCTTTTGCGGATCCCCTGAGTATCCTTGCATTTCTCTCTTTTCCCAACATCCCTCCATATGAGTAGGTCTCCAGGGTCTCGCCTGGAACTGCGAGTTCAATGCAGTTGGAACTGGGATTGAGTGCATTCAGGAGCTTCCTTTTTCTCCTGCTAAAGAAAGCCAACCAGGCACTCAGCCGATTGTTATCTCCATGGGCGTATATCTGTACCTTAGCCTTTTGCATCTCCTCTGAGTCTCCGTGTGCCCCTCTCTTTCCTTCTAGTTATAAAATTTCCACTCATCCAGCCTTCCTGTGATGATGTCCATTCTGTCTTTTAGCTGTAATTTTGAAATTGCTGTGCGAGGCAGCAGTTTAGGTGTTCACCTATGCCACCATCTTGGTTTCTCCCCTCATTGTGTTTTTAATTTGCATTTATCTGATGATTAGCAATGCCGAGCATCTTTGGAAAAGTGTTTATTCAGGTCCTTTGCACATTTTTTAAGTTGGATTGTATGTTTTCTTGGTGTTGAGTTTTATAAGGTTTTTATAAATATTGTATATCAATCCCTTATCTGATGTGTTATTAGCTAATATGTTCTCCATTAAGTGAGCTGTCTTTTGATTCTGTTGACTGTTTCCTTCACTGTAAAAAAACTTTTTAGTTTGACACAGTCTTATTTGTTGTTGTTGTTTTTTTATTTCCCTTGGAAGTTTATCAGAAAAAAATTTGCTACAAGAAATGTCCAAGATTTTACTGTCTATGTCTTCTTCCAGGATTTTTATGATTTTTAAGTCTAACATTTAAGTCTTTAATGCATTTTGAGCACTGTCGAGGGCGGTCTCGGTTTGACAAAGTCCCGGGAAGGCAAGCGTTCACAAAGTGAGCTGCCTCAGCACTTCGACCCCCCTAGTTTTACTGGAATTGTTTCTAGCTTTGCTTAAGGCTGCTTGCTTAGTTAGCTAAAGCTTAAGGAACTAGGAAGATAATAGAGTTTACCTAACTACAACATTCCATGAGTAAAAGATCCTGAGGGTTTATTCTTGCCTGAGGTTTAGTGATTAACAGAAACTGATTGTCCTGAAACAAAGAATGGCTAAAGGTCAGATGAGAGAACAGAAACCAAGAGTTCCTGCAATTAAGGAAATAATGAATGGCTTACAAACACGCTAGCATGTATAAAAAGGCCTAGAAAAATAAACTCGGGGCCGCAGTTTTGAACTGTCAGTCCTCCCGATCCCATCTTTGTGTCTGTCTCTTTCTTTTCTTAATCCTCACCCCCCTTTCAGGTGCTGTTCGACTGTAGTGCCGGCTGGCACCGGCAGAGCACAATCTTATGTAAAGAAGGTATAAGAAAGTGGTCTAGTTTCATTGTTTTTATATGTACCTGCCCAATATTCCCAACACCATTTATTGAATAGACTTTCTTTAACCCATTGTGTGATCTTATCTCCTTTGTCAAATATTAATTGACTATAAATTTGTGGGTTTATTTCTGGGTTCTGTATTCTATTTCATTGATCTACGTGTCTGCTTTTATGCCAGGATCATTCTGTTTAAATACTATGATCTCATATGTAGCATGATTCTTCCAACTTTGTTCTTTCTCAAGAGCACTGTTGCTATTTGGGTGTTTTGTAGTGACATACATTTTTGGAATATTTGTTCTATTTCTGTGAAAAATATGATTGGTATCTTGATAGGAATTGTGTTGAATCTATGGGTTTCTTTTGGTAGTATACACATTTTAATGATATTAATTCTTCCTATCTATGAACATGGTATATGCTTCCACTTACTTATATTTTCTTTAATGTCATTATTCAGTGTCTTATACTTTTCTGGGTTACATGTCTTTTATGTGCTTGGTTAAATGTATTCCTAGGTGTTTAATTTTTTTGAAGCACTTCTGAATGTGATGTTTTTAAAGTTTCCCTTTTCGATAGTTCATTATTGGTATATAGAAATGTAACTGATTTCTGAATATTTATTTTGCATCCTGCTACTTTACTGAATTCATTTATCAGTTTTAGTTGTTTTTTTATGGAATCTTTATGGGTTTTTATATATAATATTGTCATCTGCAAATGACAGTTTTACATCTTCCTTCCCAATTTGGATACATTTTACTTCTTTTCTTGTCTGATTGCTGTGGCTAGGACTTCCTGTAGTATTTTAAATAAGAATGAGGAAAGCAGATATTTCTGTCTTGTTCTGAATTTTAAGGGAAACACTTTTGGTTTTTGCTCATTGAGTATGATATTGGCTGTTGGTTTGTCATATATAGCCTTTATTACATTGAGGTATGTGTCCTCTATTCACACTATGTTGAGAGTTTTATAACAAATGGGTCCTTGGTTGTATCAGATGTTTTTTCCACATCTATTTATATGATAACTGGAGGCCTGGTGCATGAAATGTATGCATGGAGGGGGTTGTCCCTCAGCTCAGCCAGCATCTCTCCAATCTGGGACCCCAGTGGGATTGAGCCTAAACAGACAGTCAGATATCCTCACAATCCAGGAATGCAAACTCCCAACTGCTTGCCTGCCTACCTTCCTGATTGCCCCTAACTTCTCTGCTTGCCAGCCTGATCACCTCCTAACCACTCTCCTGCCAGCCTGATTGATGCCTAATTATTCCCCTGCCAGCCTGTTTGCCCCTAAATGCCCTCCAAACTGCTCTCCCTTGCAGGCCTGGGTTCCT